>CM062861.1:0-38888 GCA_031772225.1 Eubasilissa splendida
ATTTTAAGTTAATTTTTTTACCTGTCCATATTATTTATTTTCTAATATCATCATGTTTATTTTTTTACTAACGTTCTGACGATAATCATATCAACTTAAGATAGCGCTAGATTTTACTACTATTTTGTTTACGCTACATGTGTTGTTAAAGCAATATTAAGGGATTTCCACATTAAAATATAGATTCTACTCTCTACTCTCTACTCTACTCTGGCCACTATCGGCTACAGCCTTACAGCATGCTGCTACTAGAGTATCATTGTAATAAGTGTAAGTGGTTTGTGTCAGGTGGAACAAAACAGATTACTGACTGACAGTTTCAACGTGTGAAATTGGACGGGACGTCACCGCGGTGAGTCGGATGGTCTGGCTGCACCTTGCGCGTCTGCGATCGGATATGGCAGTGCGGTAGAGGTTTTTAATTAACGGTTCCGTAGATTTGTTTTGAAAATTGGCGTTGGCCAATATTTATACAAGCAAACGACACCCGACTAGGTAGGTGCGGACGGCGTAAACAGGTTCCTGGCGTAGAGCAGCTCCCACGTCCGTCCGAATCTCAGGATACTTTGGTAGATATTTAACGCAATCCATAACCGGTTTCAAATTCGCGACCGTCTCGCTAATCTCCATTCGCCAAAACATCGCAACCAACGAAAGATAAAAATAACAACAAAATAAACATTCCCTATTTTTAAACTTCTCAAGTCAACTTCTTTTCAGATAATAAGACCGTTTATTTGTTTTTATTTTTAAAAAAATATATAGAGATGCGTGCTTAGAATACGTGCCACACTTCTTACTGTTTTCAAACTGAGCTAATCGCATGTACTATGAAAATATGATATAATTTGATGGCCTCTCGGAACGAGGCTCGAACCCCCGACCGCTAGACCACTAGGCGAGTATCGTAATTACTAGACAACAAACGCGTCGTTTTATTTATTTACAAGCTACCGCGGACCGCAGACTGTCTTCTGTTTTTGCTACAGTGACTGCAGCTCGTTTGCGGGGTGACTGTTCCGATAAGAACGAGATGAAGATGGTTAAAGGTATGATATAGTTAATGTAGCGAAGTGAAGTAGGTTTACCTTGTTACCCGTCTGTTTTCACGTACCGGGTACCCAGTTTCGGAGCAGGACGATATTTGTCCAACGCTCAGCTGTTAGCGCCGTGTTGACGTCATCGCTCGCCTTAAAATATGGACCTAATTTAGAGCGTACAATAATGAATTGAATTGATATCTCGCGACCACGGCTTAGCTGCAAAATTAATATTTATCCATCCGGATGAAAGTTATTAATAATCACTAAAATCGGTCGTATATTTTTGAATTACAGTAAAATCAAGCACGTTTTTTGTTGTAACCGATTTAACCCACACGGAAGACATACTTCAAGAAACATTGCGATGTCAGATGCCGCATGGCCTCGTGAATGAATTAGTCTGATATAGCACGTGACGGGATCGCTATCCGTGTGATTTGTCCGAGAGCATCATAAGATGGCACAAAAGCTAGAAAGGAGTATCTGTTTGGCACACGCTAAAGGCAGCTCTCTCTAATATGTTTGTCGGTCTGCGTGAGACGCCGGATAATGTCGTATCGCGATCCACACCTGTGCACCTGTGCCAGATTATTAAAAGTTGCACAAAGCAAGGAAGTGTGTTTAGTTGTAACATACAAATATCAGTTTCGCCAGTCTCAACCAGCCTGTTCAATCTTCACATTGACAACGCTCCCTCGCGGCTGCAAGCGAATGTAATGAATAGTTTGCTGGAAATGTGACAAAAGAGACTTTACTGTGTATAGCAGTGTTCGAACTTAATTGCCTGTCGGTTGGATATATGATTCGGGATACTTTCACAAAAACACAAAGTAAGTAAAGCGAATTTTCTGCTAGGAACGTCCGACTGATTCGGGAGCGAGCGACGGTCCGCCTCCAGAGCCTCGAGGTCACACACGCGTATAAAGAATCGTAATGCTTTTGATAGCGCTTTAATAGTGTCAAATGAAGAGTGCAGGACGGAGAGGAAT
The DNA here is from genome assembly GCA_031772225.1 of Eubasilissa splendida. NCBI lineage: Eukaryota > Metazoa > Arthropoda > Insecta > Trichoptera > Phryganeidae > Eubasilissa > Eubasilissa splendida. The sequence continues at coordinate 2,033 of CM062861.1, forward strand.
TTGTCGCGGCTCTCGGGAGGTGGCGCGGCGGGCGGACAGCGGACAGGTCTGTCGGCGCCAGCTAAATATACATCGCTCCGGTGCGCTGGATCGACTGGTCCCGACGCCCTATCCGAGTTACTGAATATCAGCCTCCAATTCATTAATACTCATTAATATTTGGGACATCGATCGCACAGTATTGCACCTAACTTCCGAGCTTTAGAATGGGTATGGACACACTATCGACAGAGGCGCGGGAAGAGGGCGATGCTTGGAACAATGCGAGGTAGAGAACCTATCGGGAACCTAACACGCCCGACAAATGTTCGTACTCAGGTGCGATGGATATGTTTGTTAAAGAGTGATGTGAAGGCCTTGCACCTTGCTCTAGTAGAAAAGTATCGACTGTTCTCGACGGATGGACGAGCGAGACAGACGATTGGCGATCCTTGTTTGTCCAGCAGTGGAGAAACACGCCGATGATGATGCCGACATTATTTTACATTTTTTAAAGAATAATATTAGAATTTCATTTACATGGTTCGATGTAATGACTTTATAATTTGAACTCATAATACAACTATGTTACGATACATAATACAAGTGCATTTAATGCGTAAGAGGAAATCAACAGAATCAGTTGTACAAGCGAGGTATTGGAGATTTTCCAGGTTTATAGTATCTTATCTAAGTGTCAGATTAATATATATATCATAATATGTTATCCGCATTGGTCGAATATTCCGATAAAATTAGACATGTTTTATTCCGTAACGATCTGAAACTTCACACGCATCTTGAACATTTTGGACTCAGCAGGTATTCTTTTCCTAAATATTTTGGACTAATAATTTACACAAGCTGCAGCCTGTTTACACGTAATACAGAGTGTAAAGTGTAATAGAGACTGAATAAAGATAATCATTTCATTATGTACTTACCATCGAGACGTTTCCCCACGGGGGTAGGCAGAGAGGATAGAGCGCCACACTCCTCCGTCCTGACACACAATTCTCGTCTCATCCACATTCATACAAGCTAGCTGATTGTTGAGGCTTCTAACAGAACCATCCTCCATTATCTGGTTTACCTGGTCGTGCCAAGTCCTCCGCGGACGTCCTCTAATTCTGGTGCCATCAATACTCGCGTCATATATCTTTCTTATCATTCTCTCCTCATTCATCCATTTCATATGACCAAACCACCTAAATGATCCTTTCTTAATCTTACTCACTATACTAACATCAGTTTTACATTCTTTCCTTATTTCTTCATTCTTTACTCTGTCATAAATAGATTTGCTACAAATACGCCTAAGTGATCTCATTTCCACTGCATTCAGTCTACTTTCGTTCCTTTCATTATGTATAGCTTTGTTTATTCAATTATTTAATATCTCTGGTTTAGATTGTTGTTTAATTGTTTCACATTTCTCCTTTAAAACAAGACCTCAGTCTAGTTAAGGAGATAGTGAACATCTCTTACATTATGAATAGAATAGGTATGTTTGAATATTTATATATATGTATAATACTGTTTATAATTTATATGTATAAATACGTTAATTATACGTATGTTAGCCTCTTAATCAATGCATTAAGCTCGATGAGAGCTATCAAACTTTGCTATTCAATTAATTTTAAACTCGAGTAGAAGCTAGAGAGTTAGAACCTGCGCACAAGACCGAACTGATGCGATTCAGAAGAACATTTTAATAGACTTTGAACAAAATACAGAAAGATATTAAAATAAGTTGTAGTTTAATTGTGGTTTTCACGCGCGAACACGAGCTTACTGAATGGCAGCGCTTATGGAATTAGTATAATGGGGCTAGTTAATGTTATTGTTTGTGCAAAGACCATAATGAATGTTGGAATCCACTAAATTATCAACTACGTATATCTTGGAGCCGGTTGTGTGATCAGTAGTAACTTTTTACTAACGCCCGTAGTAAAAATCCTTTGGGAGTTGTTGATACATCAAATTTACTACTGTCAAAGCATAGATGGATATGTCTATAGACGATGCTGTTTTCTATGCATTATCTATGGATTTTTTCGCCTAGGTATTCGAAATCTATCACTTTGAATGTTAACATTTTTTCGCATTATGTATTAAACAACGAGATCATCGTCGGACGCGAACTGTCATCACTAACATAGCGGGATATTGAATGATTCATTGTCGTATACTGCAACTTTCAATGCGCAATGAGTCAGATAACTTTTGGAACAGCTGTGAAAAGTCCGCCATATTTAACTATCGATTCCCGTTTTTACTATCGGATATCGGAAAGTAAAATGAGTTTACTACGGAATGTACTTTAGTCTAGTTTACAAACAATCGGGCCTCAGTACGGCTCTGAGCGGCCGCGCCAGCTATTTGACCGCTGCGGCGACTGCGAGTGAACGCCGCTCGTCATATCGACCGTAAAAATACGGCAGAAAAACACCTGAATAGAAAATATTTGCATAGCTTTTATAGCCTTTTTTATTGACGCACAGAAAACAACTCATTTGAGGCGGGAAACGTATTTCAAGGTCGAGAAGGTCTAACCGCCATTCGGTGGAGATCGAGCCGCGCTCGGAAGCGGACGATTGGATCGTTTGGCGGCGGCGCGGACCCCTGGACCGCGCGAGGGGAGTCACGCCGGACTGGCATCAGGGGCGCGGTCAGCCCGACTCCTCGCAGACATCTAATTAATTTGATGTGTTTACATCTCCGGAAAAATGCGGTACTTTCTTATGACGATATGATTTAGTTGGCCGAGCACCGCGCAGATTCTAAACCAATTTATTAATGATTCAGCCAAATTAATTTCACTTAGATTAGAACTGTTATTTTCTAACTCCCTATTTTGAATGTCGGCTAACTTTATTATTTATTGCAGTTCGCTTCGGTGCCGGGTGAGATCAGAGGATGGAGAGACGTCCCGAGTGACGGTAATGAAGAGCATTTTCTCCGGGAGCTCGCCGCTGGGCTCGACCAGGCTCGGCCAGAGCTCCGGGAGATTATAGAGGTCACGGTGGCCGCTAACGAGGGCTTATTACGAATGTAGAGCAGATATTTGGTTCGCTTGCCGCAGATTAAAAGAGTTTTTACTGCCTCGAGGTAAGTTGCCCGTTTATTTCATTCGGAAAAGGTTTTATACTCGGTCGTTGGTGAAGTTACTAATCGGGTTGGTTCATCTTTTCTAACAACATAATAAACAATCATTCGTACAGTTGGCGTAGAAGGGACATATCATTGATCATCAGGCCTATTCTCAAAATTGCAATATTGAAAGGAAGGATGAAATTGTTACACCAACCCTCAAAAATAGACAGATAGTTTTGACAGATTATGGTACGTTTATCTCCCTCACTCTCATTCAAATATAACACTATTTTTGAGGGTTGGTGTAACAATCACCTTCATTTCAATATTGCAATTTTGAGAATAGGCCTGAATATCTATATTTTATAAAACAATTATCTAAGTGAGATATTTGATTCCGATATTGAAGGTGTTTTGATACTTTGCCTCGCGTTAAAAGACGGAAGAAACTTAATAACCTTCTTTGTTTAGTTTCTAAATTGCAAAATTTTAGCCAAGGACATACTGGGTGAAACATTTTAGACAATGGTTCGGGTCAACTGCGAGCTGTTGCAAACAAGATCGCCGACACGCTGACCCTCCTTTCAGGCGCTTTATATTTTATACATCGAGAATAGTTTAGACGCGCTGCGTGAGAAGAGAGAGAGTGCCTTCAAGTGTATGATATTACTGCGTAGAGAATCCGAACGGCGGACATAATGTTGCACCTGGACGGATACAAGTCAAAATGATAAAATAATCAAACATTAAAGTTAAAGTTGGAATCGATTATAATATTACTTTTCCGATCATTCATACATCGAAGGAACGTTTCCACCTCGCTTGCCAAAAACGCTCTGGATGTAATACTCTCAACGCGTTAAAAACGTGGGAAAATCCGAGCACGCCGGGAAGTGACCGATCAAGCGGGAGTAAAAACATCCGGCGACTCGAAACAGTTTGGATGTTTTTTACTCGGTGCCCTATAGCCGAGATTTCAAAACGGGAAAGTATTTAAATGAAACAATAAACGAAGAGCTAAATTTAAATATGGAACACCGAAGAGCGCCATGACAGATGCGAGCCGAACGTTTCACGAAAAATATTTTATCTCTATGCAGTCTATTTATTTAGAGTCTGAAAGTGTTCTTTAAAGCCTATTGAAACACATTTTATGAGATACTCACGCTGTAAGGATATTTATGTATCGAGGAGGAAAAATTAGAACGCGTTGATGTTACCGTTCTCAAGATTAGTAAAGCAACTTCGAAGAGAAATAAAAGTCGGAATTTATATCTGTCTACTGCATTTTAGAAGTAATTACCTACTTACCAGATAGAATTCCGTTAAAAATAAAGAATGATTAATGTTGCACCATTAATAAAAAAGAAATAATTTAGGAGAGTTTCTTTGTTGATCAAAATGTAATCAGTTTTGTAGATTTAATATTAGCTGATGAAGACGCATTCCGATTTAGGGATGATGAATCAAAGTTTGTATTCACAACACTAAACCGTTATTTTTATTAATTTTTAATGAACAGATTAGTAACAGGTCGTTAGGGAACAATGTCAAATATTTTACGACGATTGGGGTAATAATATGTTACAAAATACGTATTTTTATGTTTAAGAAATGTGTGTTTTTATACTAAAAAAGATTATGTTGAAAATTGATAGTTGAGGAAAATAAAGGATATATTTAAAACTTCCGCGCGGCGGTATAGCTTTTTCTCCGGGTTAAATATTAACGGAGTTATGAATTTGTAAAGTTTTTGAACACCCACCATGTTGAAAGAAGCTGGCGGATGGCGAATCCGGCTGGTTAAGACAAGTGAAGAAAAGTTGGATGGAAATCTGCTAATAATTACGGGAGTCGTCGTCCATGAACTCCGGTAGTACCTATTTGTATCGAAATCTACCAAAAATCAGATAATTGAGAATGTAATTATTTAATACAGTTTTTCTGTATTATCGTGACGTACTGAATTAAACATTTAAAAACAGAAGTGATGGAATGCACGCACTGTACATAAAATGGTTGCTCATTTTGCATCATTGTTCCCGGAGTGTTCGTGTATTTCTACGTCACATCCTCGCGTTCCGCAGACATAAAACATACAAAAGCTAAATATACAATCCCGCCCTCGCCAAATATTTGCTTCGCTTAAATATCCGATGGCGGAATACTCCAGCCGCGCCGACAGCACGAGCCGGGGTCGCGCGGTCCAGTCCTCGTTCCCGGAGAGCTGGAGTCAGTTTATTTATCTGAAGGACGCGCAGTAGTGAGGTCGCTGCATCACAACCGTAATTATACAAAGTGACATCATTCAATAAACAAGTGATCGTAAAGCGTATCTCCACGGACAGAAGTCGGTGTTGAGGAGATTCTACAGTTTCTCTCGGTATTATCGAATCCAATTTGGCGCCAGGCCAGCCACGGCCGAGGAAGAAGTTTCTTCATTTACGATGTTACCTTAATTTATTTTGCATCCAATAACGTAAACAGCATTTGGACAGGTGTCCGCGAACCACGCGATCTCCGTATTGATCGACCATTGTCCGAATGAGATACTTCAGTATGACGATCAAATATTTTCTACCGAGTGGTGTTGGTTTCATTCAATAAACGTTTACCCACACAACAGACGCGTTCGGGCGCTGGTCCGCGTCACCCGTGGGCGAGTGTCGCTTTATGAGCTGCGATGACACCATTCGGGAAGGTTTGACGCATTTTCTCAGTATCACCATTACTACATACTTCTGTATGTACCGGACCCTTTTGTAGACTAACGCGAGTGGGGTTCATACGAAGGTCTGCGGGGAAGTTCGGCGAAGTGCGGTGTCGTGACCTAGACCCGATACATTTTGCGGCGAAAGGACGATTTTAAGAACCGATGAAGTAACGTTGCCGGTGATGCCGCGTTACCGAGAACGGGTACGGTCCGGTCGATGTCCGTCTGCGTCTCCCGGAATGCGGAGGGCGGAGGCCCGGCGAGTCCTCCCACTCTCCCGGGCCGAAGGTGCGTCGCTCTGATCGAGCTCGAACCGCGGTCCTCGAAGGACAACGCTTACTGGATGGATTCTCAGCCGATGCCGTGAGAAACTGACTTCATTTTGTGGTAAAGAGAAAATAGGCAGATGATTCAGCACGTGTAGGTTTTAATAAAACTATAATGCCCTTGACCGCAATGAATTTCGCGGTAACAATTAACGATCGGGCCTCGCAAAATACACTGAATTTAATATTTGGAAGCGCTCACTGTCCATCGTCACCGCAGCTACATATCTGTGCTAAAATAAACCTTGACTAGCTTTTGATATACGATTTCTTGAATGACTCAAATACCCCGTAGAACAAATAAATATTTATTCATTTAGGACACGAATGTGCAATTCGATTAGCAATCGCACCACAATTTTTTTCAGAAGAAATTGTAATGTTTTATTTTTCATGCTGAAATAAATATGAATAAAAACAATTCAGTATACCTTTTTTATGGATACTTAAAAAGATTTTTCCTTACGATTTCATTCGCGGTTTTCTAATTTTTCTTATTGAATTACAATGCTGCGGTGAGCCATAAAGTGTGCCATCAAAACTTGGAAATAGCCTTCGGGAGTAACTTCATATTTTGTAACGTAATAACACTACAGTATCAAGAGAATTTGATCGATTCTTTGCCCTTTCTGTATGAAGCTTGTCAATCGAGACGGAATTGATGTACCCAAAAGGGAAAAGTTGACATTTGTGACAAATTACTTCAAGTTAAGTTTGTGTCTTTGGGTTTATACCATTTATTGATGCCAATGCAGACAATGCAGTGCATTGCGGGTGTCGAACCTTTCCCAGCGTTAATACTAATCCACGACAAGAAATTGAATTATAAAATCTCTGATATTGCAAAAATAGGTGAAAACATTATCGATGTAGCCACCCATAGACCATCCTTGTAAAGTATAAATATTATATATTATGACAGGAGACTAATTTTGTTCTTACTATTGAATGGATAAACCATTCGTATATTTTATACACAATATTTAGGGAGCATTTTTTTCCATTTAGCATTGAGGCCCAACTTTTGTAGTTACGCTCCAATTGATCTAATAACACCGAGATGAATAATCAAATGTAAAATACATTAAGGAACGTGTCGGGTGGCTGGAGTTCTAGAATATAGTTCGGGAATCTTCCATAACAACATAGATCCAGAACATTACCAATTCAAGAAAAGTATGAACGATGTTTAAAGCTTCATTTGTTGACAAACTTGGACAAAGATGGAACCTCCTATCGAGGTCCGCGGTATACCTGCACACTCGAGAGTAGAGCTATAAAAGGCGACATTCCTCTCACGAGTACGTGTTTACGTCATACTGACGTGCATATTAGGAAAGTTATTCCATTTTTTTGATACTCGTTCGGAATCTTCGATCCGCACATAACAATCACAACATGATGTGAATATCAATAATTTTAATATGTAAATATACCGACATATTTATTTGATATCCAACAGAGCGAGGTGTGCACATTATCGATACCTAAACAGCACCTACTGAGTAAAATTAACTGTATAAAATGACATCAGCTGCAGTAGGTACTTACCTAAAATGTGCAAATTAAAAAAGCACACTCATCCCTGGCGCCGTTCACAAATTACGTAATTGTTTTTTTTAACATGTCTTAATAATTAATTGCGGACATACCGCACTCAGTATAATCTATGCAGTCCACAGTAGGAATTCAATAACAATTTGATTAATTTCTTTAGAAAAGAAAACACAAGTTGCCGACCTACACTTTCTTTACCTACCTTTATCTCTATCGTCTTTCGTTAGTTTAGGATTCTGATTCTGATTCTGCAAACACATTCTACGCTTTACTATTACAAAAGTTTATTTTGCGATGCAGTGTTGATGTTTTAAATAGAATATAGAAGTGATATAATTACCGATGGTCGACACCGTGTACTTTGTTTGCGTTTGTCCAATTTAAAATAAATTAATAAAATGTATACGCAACAGGAACCTATCGCGATGACAAGATTACGATGGTATTGGATAACCGATTTATCACAGTGCGGACGCTTCAGGCGATTTCCTGCGATTAAAGTGATTTTCGATAGTGAAATTATACAGCGTGTATCGATTTATTGAGGATAAAAAATAGAAAGTGTGGATAGCTGAACGAAGAGTAAAAGTTCATCATTGCGGTTTTAATAGTTTTCAGACTCGACGTAATGTATTACGCGTGTGTGAGTACGTCGCAGCGAAGCTCCAAACGAATCACGTTCGAGATGCGAGCGAATCCGTCGTTTTTAATGAGTTATATACATAAACGCACTGGAGCTGCTCGGCACCAGACTAATAAACGGGATATATATTTTATACATATAACACGCGCTATTTTTATTATCAAACAAAATATTTAACTCGTGAAATAAATATATTTGTATTTTACTTACATCAAGTTTCGCTATATTATATCTAGTTACAATTGCGTCAGATTAACTTTTACACATACATGTATATATGTATGCACTTATGTCTCCACTTTTTTGATATTAAAACATATTTTAAAAACCACAATTCATTCCATAACGCGTCTTTCTATATTTCACGTTTATTCATTATTATATTTGTATGGCCACTTTGCCAATGAAGAGGTACTAAGATGCGTGAATAGGTTAAGAGAATTAATAACTAATAGACAGAAAGCAGCGGGGGGCGTAGGTTGAAAGAGGTAATTTTGGCTAAATACAAAGTGGCTCAATGTTCAAAATGCTAGTCACCTTATAGGATAAATCTGCATTTTACAAATTGGTCGTCAACCTTAGAAAGAAGATTGAATATTTACAAGTAAGCCATATCATTTATTAAAGGCTAATCCTTTATTTTCGCCTAAAAATTTAGAGTCGGTCTAGAAATGCGTAAGGATGCCTGTCATTTATTGTTCAACAATTCCTCGATTCGGGCTTGTTAGTGGTTTTAGGAATTGCGACTCTCAAATTAGCAGTGCATCTTATACTTACAATGTGTATATATGTTTGTTCAATATATACATATTGAGGTGTAATAATCGGACTGGAAGGTAATCCATCTTGGCGCGTGGCGTGGGCCGGTGAGCCTGCAGCCTGCAGCCGCGAGGTACTCTGCTAGGATTCTCGCGGGAAGCCAGCCGGTGCATTTCGGTTCTACTTGGAATCGATTACGAATGCATTTGATTGATTTTTGAGATGTGTGCACGCATCGACACATACCCAACCTTTTGACTTGGATTGCTACATTACTACTGGAGGCCAGAACTGACAGCTGAGGGTAATAAAACGTTTAGTTACAAGACTGCGGCTGAAGCAAGGTGGTACGTTTATAAAACAAACAAACACATTGCAGTGGATCTACGGAACCAGAATTTTATCGAGAAATCAAATATGCATAAACAAAGTCTCGGGGGTTTCTTTTCACTATTTACTCGTACATAATTAAATACAGAAAATATTTCGATAATTCAGTAAATCGTGTACAGCGATGCCCAGGTATAGAAGTTGTGCACTTCTGGGTCTGGACGGCGCCGCGCCCTCGCCATCTGCTCGCGCCGCACTCTCCCGAGGCTGCGCGCAGCCCCCGCGGGACGCGTTCCCTGACCAGAGCCGCTGTCCCGACACCGGCCGACTACCGGTTCACTCGGAATCCGAAGCTCGCCCCCGTGTCGGGCGGGAAGGGGGATTGTTTACACATTTGTTCGAAACGAGATTAGCGCCCACGTTGAAAATGCTATTTACATTCTAAAATATTTTACTGATTTGTTTTGGCATTCAGTTTGAATGGTTTAGTGTCGGGGTCGCTGTTGCCTCTCGTTAGTTAGTTAGTAAAGCGGTGGATAATCCTACATCGCGCGTCACCTTCGGGTGGAGGTGGCCAAACGGACTTTTCACCCGAGGTGTCCGCGGTAGCGTCGCTAGACCTTTCGCGATTTTTTTTTATTAAAACGATAACATTTCTAAAAAATGAAAGGCGCACTTAAGTCCCGAATCTGTCATAATTCTATCGACAATAGAGGCAATTTAAAATTAATAGTATTAATCAAACGGTAATACACAATAATAAGGTAATTTTTTTCCGTTAGATTGCAGAACTTACATTAATTTATTTGATTGCGATTTCATTGGCGATCACCGAAATGTGGACTGCAAACATACTGGCCCGGAGTAGAAAAATGTTTTGAAAGTACATCGTAGTCGATAATTTAGAATATATTTTATTTGTAGTTCTGATTGGAAACACGTGGAAAAGGAAAATAACAACAAATAATACATTTTGCAGCGGCGCCGTTTAAAATCTTCGATGCCGAGTTTCTAGGATATATTTTTTATATTATCTATTTAAAAAATAAATTTAAAGCCAGTCAGTAATGGTTAATGCGTTCGCTTTAAGTATATACGTAAAGGATTGGTAAAGTTATTTTTAAAGCTTTTGGGGAATTCCGCTGTTGTATCTCTCGTCCTTTGCCGACAGCAGCGTCCGAACTCGGCCAAATAGTTTCGGTATAGCGAAGAGATATTTTTACGAAATTCATCTTTGTTTATTTATCGCCCAACGGGGATATCAGTTGTTTGAATGTTTTGGAGTAGTTCATATAAAGATAATTGAATTGAAACAATCGATCATTAAGATAAAAAAAAAGTAATCTCTAAATATAAATTGGGCAGTATTTTCAGATTGCAGGGTTAGTCCGAAGCCAGAAAGAACTTGTATTAGGTATAAATAATGTACCGAGTATCTATCTTTCAGAACTGTATAATTTATCTGTAATATTTAGGATTCACAATTGAAATTATAGATACAAATTAAAAGATTACCGAATACGAGATTAGTCTTATCAAATGGTAGTACACCTCGCGTAATAAGTCAATCCATTTATAAATAGCCAGTTTACAATCTCCGGCGAAGCAGGAAGCGGCGGCCGTCCATAACTATCTCCAGATTGCATAAAAACTAACTTACTATTTACCGGATCAGCTCTTCCGACGGTGAAATCACAAACAGCAGCGGCACGAGGAACCAACAATGCACTGACGCGGGGTCTATGGCGAATATTCACTTGAAACTGAGCAAATGTGATTCTGTCTCGGTGGCCATAAAACCAGCCAAGAACGCCCACTTCTAAGTTTATATGCGGTTTGTTATTTTAGCTTTTATGTTCGTGATTCGTCACTCGTTACGTCTCGTGCTGCGGCGGTCGCGCGCCCGCTGTGCTCGGCTGGCTGTGTCGGACTGCGGCCGCCGGAGCAGCTTCTGCCCACCGCGCGCGGACTCGGGATGACAGCCGACATCTCGCAGGGGTTTCCAACATTTTTTTAGATTTCTAAATAGATTAAATAAGTGCAGCTCTTTCTTGTAAAATAAGTAAATTTATTTACATAAATTGTCAATGTCCTTCACGAAAACAATCGGTTTACTTCACGCCCTGACTTTCATTATGTTATAAAAAATAGTCGACTACTTTTTTGTACTGATTTAGCAACCTTACATTTTATGCGCAAGTATTTTATGAAAGTAGCGACAATTTAGTGTTTAGAAACAAATGTGGTCGGCGGACAGGTTATTATTATGGAACTACAAATGGCCACAAGCGGTGCGTCGTTCGCGAACGAGCCGGCTCACCGGCGGGTCAGTCGAAAATCGAACCGTGGACCGACAGGCGGCGCGGATCGCTGTGATTTATGAAAGTTGACACTTGAAAACGATTCCAGATAAAATTGTCAGGACAACACATCGCAGTTACCTTGTCAGGGTGTTCGGTTATAAAACAAACCGTTTTTAAAAATGAATTATTATCAAAATATTTGTTTCAATTACTTAATACTGACCACTTACGTTCTCGAATATCAGGCCATGTAACGTTATTTAAAAATAATGATGAGGTCACTAAACGACTGAAACGTCTAGGACAAAAAAATAATATTGCTGTATCTAGTTAGTATAATCTTCCAAAGCATTTTTATTTTTAAGAATGTTAATTTTTGATTAATATAGATTTTCGTTAATGAACCAGCTCATTGAGCCGATTCAATTTGGACGATTGAGCGGGTGAACTGTCTCAGTTATCTGAGCCATATCGCTCATGGCTAATAACCATAGATAAGTAATATAAACTAATAACTATGCTGTAGAAATCATAAATAAGAGAGAATGTAGAAATACAGAAATGTTGGGCTGTATTGCCATAAATTAAAAGTTATTTTCATCCGACTGCAGGCGCAATGCACGGGAAGATACGCAATCATTTTGATGTAAAAAAATATACCTGCGGGAGTTAATTTCTGTTCCTGATAAATCTTATATATATATTTGGGGGTTAGGACGGTGGTTAAATGAAATACAGGTGATTGGCGCGTGTGTTGAGGTTTATTGTGACAAATGATAAAAACAATGAAGACAGATAGAAATGAATACAGTGAATGAAGATGTAGGAAATGATGATATGAAATGAATTGGTGGTCTTGCTCGGCTAAGGCGAGCCGGCAAGACCGCCCTTGTGAAACGCTGAAACTGGAGAGACTGTCTGGCGGTGAATTGAGCCAGACTTGTGGCAGCAGCCGGCAGCGCTGTCGCTAGCGTCGATGCCGACTGAGATGGCGGTAGATTCGAATAATGGTCGCTACATATATATATGGAAATGGCATTTTTTGTAGACGGTTACTAGGTTAATTTCGAGCGGCCAGACTATTCTTTGTTAGATGATTAAGGGCCTAAAGATAAGATATAGATTAATAACGGATACATTTCGCAAATGTTTATTTCCAAGTATGTAGACTTAAAGATTAACATGATTGTGTAAAAATGTTAACATCGCCGGAATGATAAAATATGTCTGATTGGGTATTTGTTGCGTAAATTGGTTAAGTTAACTTGTACTGTAGAAGATCACTTCCGTTTTTAGATAACGTTTAAGTCGTATCTCAATGTTGAAAAAAAGGTTTTATGGGAACAACTGCTGTGGCAACATTCCCCGCGAGGTGGCTTTTACTTAGTGAATTTAGGATAGAAATACACATTTCTATCTTGATTGCATTCACATAAACCCTGGCTATCGTCGCATAGCGGCTTCCATAAATACCCGTAGGGCCTAGATGCAAGCATCGGCGATAACCGGTTGCTTTCTGCTGGTGTTAATATGATTACAATTATTTGAGAAATTCTTCAAGTTAAAATATCACATTTATAAAGTAATGGAAAGTGAACATTCAAGTCAGCTTGAATACAGATTTGCACATCAGTTCAAGATAAATAAGTATTGCACTTAGTTTGCGATAGATTTGTATAAAAGTGTGCAAAAATATGCAGCTTTATTGGTTGCATGGGGTGCGCGCCGCCATGTTAATTAATAACTTTATTAACCTTAATTTATTTTAAAAACTTCCAAAATAATTTTCTTTGTTTATGCGATAACCGCACACTTTCACGTGAAGGCGGATCTTGTTTCTTTTATGTCACTAAGCAACATAGGCAGCTATCAATATTCATGTTCTAAACTAAACGAGCATGACTTCGAATAATACATACATAACAAAAAATTCCAAATATTAATTAGAAAAATTTGGCTTAGAATGTTCCATTCCCGAGACATAAGAAATTTTTTATTTTTCTTAACCTTTCCTCTCCGATGATGTAAACTAGAGGTTCCCAAACTTTTTTGTGTCGTAGACCCCTTGCCATGTTTTTCGGTTTTTGGTAGACCCACTACTTACCTGATATTGATTTTTTGTAAATTTCTAATTGTAGTGAGTTCAAAATGTATTGCGACCACAAACCGAATGCCTACATCCTACACAATTTTATAAACATATATAAAATTTTTTTTACTTCATAGGTACTTTTATAAATAATGTATATGTCTTTATATTATAAGATTATAATGTAAGTAATAGGTACTATCAGTGTATGTTGAGATCCACTATCGTGGACCCCCATTTTCATTTCATATACCCCCAAATTTTTTTTTCGCTGACGTAGACCCCTTGCAGGTTATCATAGACCCCTGGGGGTCGATATAGACCACTTTGGGAATCTTTGATGTAAACGGAGTTGACTTGCCTCTAATTATGTGAATATCTCTGTAAATATACCAAATACAGAGTTCATATTTGAACTATTCCTCCGTAATATATTTATGTGTTGGATTAAATAATTACAATATATAAGCGTGATGTTCTTGGGATTGTATGGTTGTGTGTGTGTGGTGGTTGAGTGGTTGTGTGTGGTACCGCACCGCCAGCGTGCGAGGCTATAAAGGGCAGGGCGTGGCCTCTTTCTCTGCGTGTTTATCGGCTTAAGCGTTTGACCACTTTAGATATACCTTGTACTAAATGTATAATTGTTACAGTCTACTTCTTGGATCTTCACATAACGAGGTATACACTGAAGACAAGTACGTAACAATAAGTATTTACCATATGCAACAATAAAAAAATGTTTTCTCGAATAACCTGATGTGAATTTGTCAATACATGTATGTGTACGTGCGGAAAGGTGCAACGGCAGTGCGTGGGGCGCCGATCCACATTTTAGTGGCAGAGCCCAGAGCGTGCGCTAGCAGAGTTAGACGTCTTATGCGTCTTTATGCTATCATGATGATTCATGTTTTTTCTTATTTTTAGCACTTTTACACAATAATTGATGTGTATGTTATGACAACTATTATTTTAATGATAAATATAAGTAATAAATGTAAAATATTCATATTTATCCAATTTAAAAATCGCAAAAGTCTACAGCACCGGAACGCTCGTTTTTATTTTAGCACCGTAAGGGAAAGGTTAATTTAAATATTCAAAATGATGTCTTGTAACTTCAGTACATATCTTGCAAAATAATGGTTCAAGTAATACATTTGACTAGGTGGAGGCTTCTAGGTCAGTGGTTGATACACAGGATCTTCCCAACCTACCTCGAACAACCCATCATTCCATATTCCTCACGCTTTGTAATATCTCTAAAGTATTCAGGTACAGCTGATTGTGCAAGGAATATGTATATATATTTTACTTTGGTAGTTCTCATACATACTTACATAGATTTTTTAAAATAATATTTACAATACTCAGTTGGTCTCAAATGTAGCGCAGAATATCAGGGGTGGGTTTTAAGATAAAAGACAATGAATAATAAATCTATGTTGTATTAAGGTACAAAAATCACAAGTCATAAGATCCGCAATGCTTCGACAGTCAGTCATAATTGGTGAATAGCGTGACTATTCTAATCTTATAAATTCAGTCACCACAAGGAACCTCATCTTGTATCGGTGACGTATGTCATAAGAACAATTGGAATATCTGTACAGCAAAACTCCTCTGACTAGAGTTGCCAGTAAATTGATAGATCACAAAGTACGGAGTGAATTTACGACTTTAAATTTTTTATGATATGACACGAGACTTTGATCTCTCATCTCAGAGATTTATGGGCAAGTGTTGATATGATTCCACTCTGGGCCATGATTCAAAGATCACTTCTCGCTTAATTCTGTACTGATCTTATGCGCTTTCGAGATGAGTCTCAGTTTCATCTTTTAAAACACAAAATCTAGCTGTTCTGCGGCAAATCCATTTGATGTTATAGTACATAAAAAGGGCATTAATTTTGTCCATTTATCCCCTGAATATTTAGTATTAAATAGTGCACTCACAACATATAAAGAGTGCCATTTAGGAAGCTTATTGACCGGTTGAATGCGAGTGAATAGCTTTTCTCGACTTGTAGTTTGCAAGCAGAGCAGTTTATACCATCTCAACTGCTATAAGGATATCTTCTGCTTGCATAAGTACAAACCGTGGAGCTTATTGTTGACTGATATACTCTTCGTGGCTCTCCGGAGGACTGGAGGATTTAATATTAAGAGTAGCAAGTTGGGAACCGAAATATTTGAGAGGAGCTTCGCTGTACTTGACGTTACTATCTAGACATAACAGTAAAGCTAATCCCCTATCATGGCGTCTTAAACAAATCGTAGTCATAAAATAATACTTATATAAGTAAATTAATAAAAGAAATATGCAACAATTATCAGTCTCAATATACAACTTTTACGGCAGTCTTCGTTGCCTAGAACTATATATCAGAATTACCTATTTCAAAGGTAATTTTCACATTTCTTTTAAAAAATATCTATAAAAATTGTCTATTACAATTAAATTAACAAAGCTAAAATATATTTCTTCTCGGTTTAAGGAAGGTCATTTAGGTTACGGGGAATAAATAAAAATAATTATTTAAAAGTTCACAAAACATTCACATTTAAGTAAAAAAAATAGCAAATATTAATGTATTAAAAAATTGTTTCACGTGTAACTGAAATGCAGTGAGATGGATTAATCAGAAGAGCTAGAGATTGAAGATCGAGGATTTTAAATTATCGGTCGGTACGTGGATTCTCCAGTCACGTAGATGGCGTGGCAAACGTTCTAGAATATTTATGTATTTCACAAATATACAAGTGTTTCCATTCAGTTAATAATTGTGTAATTCTTATATTTTATCACATTAAACACAATCCAAAGTAACAAATTTTTACATTAGATCTTAATTTATTTACTAAACAAAATGTCTCCTTTATAGCTTTGGACGTAACAAAAAGTATAAAATAAGGAACTCGCAACAGCTAAAAGGAAAAATAAATCATCAGAACAAAAACAACTTGAAAATGTTATATTTTGGTTAAACCTCGACACATCCAGAAGAATATCAGATCTTGCAACTCATCATTCGAGGACAAATTGCTATCAGAAGAAATGGCTCGAGAATTCCACAGTTATAATGGAAATAAATAAAGATCGCCTTGATGGATCACTAAAGTTCACTGAGCAGATATGTCCTAGAAGCAGAGTTATCACTCTCCAGTAAACATAAAATAAAATTTAATTTTGTTAGTATGTAACATTAATATCAACGGTATCTTTCTACTATTGTGTGCAACTGCTACAGCAGCGACTAATTTAATAAAAAAAAAAGCAACAAGTTGACAAACACAACTATTTAACAAGTGTTCCTGTTTGGTTGATAACATTTTTCATCAGAAACATGTACATATAAACTTAAAATATGTATTTATTATTATTATTATTATAAAAGTAAATAAATAACACTAGTTAGATTAATTTATTTGTTTCTGAAAGAAATTACTTACCCAGAAGTGGTGTAGATTCGGTTAGTCTGTTATTAAAGCTTTAAAAATAATGGAAGATAAATAGGAGTCTTGTCAGCGCCTACATTTGACAACCATGTTATGTCTAGGCTGTAATTTCTTTGTGTCACTGCTTGTTGCCTCCAGAGTGTTGAGACTTGACGTGCGCCTCGTAGAAAGGATGTTCATTGAAGATATGGCAGCAGAGGGGGCATTTGTACAGCACGTGGGCCAACTTCAGCCGCATCGCGTGGACCCGGGACATGTGTTCCACCAGGCCGTGCATTAACCCCTGAGGGATCATAAACGTAAGCATCACCATTTAATACAAGACAAATGAGAATTTTATTATTGTGTTTCTTCCCTCACAGAGTCAGCCGCCTTCCCAAAGTATCTTCGCTGATTAATTATTTACTAATAGCACGTTTCAATTTTATTTTTTTCTTCAACTGCCCCTGAAGAAAACTTACCATTTTAATTACCAGGAAACATCAAAATAGTTATAATAAATAAACCATATTTAAAATATACACATATACGGTCATTATTGAATTAAGTTAATTTCCATACGTTGTTCATGATATAAAGATCATGTTTCCCAGAGTCTGTTCATGAAGGTGTGCGAATTTAATTAGTTCCTCCGTGGGCCCTCACTCGATTGTCTCGGAGATGTGGCATTATATATTGAGAGAGCAGAGTGATGGTATGCGTGTACCTTGCCGCAACGAGGACAGTGGCCCCCGTCCTGTGACTGGGAAGCGGCATTCTGCAACCCCTCGCTCACTAGTCCGTGGTCTCCTAGCAGGTGGAGCTCCAGCCCCTGCCACGTGTAGAACCTGCGAGAAGACGTGCGCAGATACTATACAAAACAGGTTTTTCATTGTGGTTGTTGCATTTTAGCTCATTTTTTGGTTTTGAATACAGTGAAACCCTCTTCACACCTTTTCCCAGGGAGCATGGAAACTATTCAATATTCTCACACATTATTTACACTTGTTACTAAAGTTACATTTATATCATGATCATTTAAGTATGTTTAATTACTATTAATTTCATATAAAGTACATGTACACAAATAGTTTAC
Source organism: Eubasilissa splendida (assembly GCA_031772225.1). Taxonomy (NCBI): domain Eukaryota; kingdom Metazoa; phylum Arthropoda; class Insecta; order Trichoptera; family Phryganeidae; genus Eubasilissa; species Eubasilissa splendida. The sequence goes on from CM062861.1 coordinate 20,364, forward strand.
CCGAGGGAAAATAAGGCAGAGCAACAAAAACAATTCAATTTGATTTTCATTACTATTCAAAAATATATTATTTACAACCTAAATACATACTATTAAAAGGTATAAGAAATTATACATTACAGTACAACCTCGTTAAAATGAACCCCGCTACACCGAAAAATGACAAATATCAATTTTTTTTCAAAATTAATTCCTTATAATCGATTTTTCATACAAAAAATAATTTATACAACAAAATTTCGTTAATATGTATGATGTGCCCGGCCTAATGTGTCGCACTCAACTGCTAGTCCGAACGCGCTGCATTGCTTTAAGGGATTTGCATGGATAATAGGGCCTTGTAAACAATTAAAACTAAGTGAACGTGCTGCTTTCTTGGGGGATCTAGGGGACATTTTATGATGGTCTACCCCGGAGAAATGCATTTAATCTTAACTGTATACTGTCGGCAACATACCTTTTGAATAATAATATATGGTCGGGAAAATATGCATTTACGACGGCCGCAATTAGCAAGCTAAAAAGGGTCTCGGATCTCGTATGGGAGATCCCAAAATATTTATTAACAAAAGGAATTTCCCAGCTAATCCGGGTACAAAGCCATAAAATGCTTCGCCGCGCTTAGAGTATTTGAGAAAAAGAGCGCACCCAATCACCGTCTAAGGGATGGACCGAGGGACGCGTTGAGGACACGCCCTGAGGTGCTTAAAAGGCCGGACACGGCGATGAAGAAAGTACTTAGGATCAGACATCACGTAAGAGTTAAAATGACTTAGAATCAATCACTTAGAAGCATGAGTCAGGATCAGTTAGAATCAGTGGGGTGTCAGAAAAATCAGTCGAAAATAATCAGAAAAAAAAAGTTTAAAACTTTCGTAGGGAGAGTTGAATATTCTACTCCACTGTCAGCCATCAGACGGCCGGCGACCAGCGCTCGAGATTGGCCAGCATTCAGAATGAACATCTGAGTTAAAGAATGAGGTGGAACACGGAAGACAAGGGAGCAGTTGAAGACCCCCCGAGATAGTAAAAATCCCGCCAGAAATCGGAAGTTGAGTGGGATGGAAATTCAAAGTGAGGAGCCACCGTCAGTCATCGGACGATTGGCGACCAGCGGCTGAGACCGGCCAGTACCAGGACGAAGGAAGGCAGAATGAGGCTAGAGGCGCAGACTATCGAGAGGAATGGCACCGCCGCCCATGAAGACGGGTCGGCAATGGCAGCCAACCACCGCAACAGTGACGGTAACGGAGACCCGCCACCGACAAAGATGAGTCAAGAGTGGATGCGACGGCGATCGAGCCCCGTCCATCCACTTCCCTGACATTGCAGTCTGGACGTCGCCCCCAGCAGTAATTAAGGTACTCACTTTTTACATTATAACTGAACATTTAAATCGATTCCAATGAACGGTAATATTGCGTACGACATTTTCGTTGTACATTTTTAAATATTTTGTGGAACACTAAAAAGGTTTCAGGTCGTGATAATTCCCGCAAAATTTTAACTTTCGACAAAAAACTGTAATTGCGAATTCGTCTCTATGATTTGAAGAAATAGGAAGATGGATTGACCGATGCGAAACTCTCAGTGCTTGTAGCAGCTGTACAATTAAACACAGTTAAAATTCAATGTTGTTTTGTATTTGCATGACATTTTGGAATACCCAAAAATATCGCCGAATTTTAGGTTATCTTATATTGTTTCGTAAAATGTTTTTAATTTGATTTCTTATATTATTACCCATTTGCTTATCTATTGAAACAACAAAATAAAATAGTTTATTCAGAGTTTTCTTTATACAGAAAATCCTCCATTGTTTGCAGAATGCCTTATTATGTTATATTCCATATTAAACTGATAATGGGTGTCTTGTTTACAGAACTTACAAACTGTTCCTTGGAATTTGGCCCAAATAAACGGCTGTCTCGATAAACCGGTGGACCGATAAAGCGGAATCGACTGTATTAGGAATTTTTAAAATTTTATTTTGTTATATGAATTCATTATAACAAATTTATATTTTTTGGTCCTTGTATTTCGCAATAATGAGGTTTTATTGTATATTATTTCTGTTCAAGTAAAAACCATTCTTATCCAGACTTGTTTATTCTCATCGGGAAGAAGCCACCGAGAGCAAGAAACGGCACAGAATACATGAAAGACAATGGAAAAACGATGCAAGGTTAGTGGAATGTGAGTCGGGATGTGCATTCGCGGTCCGATCGTTTCGGGTATTGGTCGCAGATTGTTTCGCAGACCACCTCCTCTGGTGCATCTATTGGTGCATGTGTGTCATGCCCGCCGGGCGGCGCAGCCTGGCCTTCCTCGAAAATAAACTGACAAATGATGTCACCTATAAGTCTGTCATTACTTTATTACCCTGCATTAAGTTTACTTCTTTTTACAAAGTATAATTTTTTTGCTTGTAGCAAGGGTGTCTTAGAAAACGTACTGTATTATCCGCTAACCAGCTTGAAAAATGCATTTTTTTAAAACAGTTTTTTGTAAATAGTTACCTGTTTGACTTTGTATCTAAAACTAATCCCTTTTGGTGATTTTTACATAATATACGTTTATCATCGATGTATCACTTTGATCAATGTAACTGTTACCTCACACGCAATGTCAATAAAGGCTATCGAATTCCGTTACACATGTATATAGAACACATGTTAACATCCATTGAGAGAATACCACTTTCATTTTTAGGAGATGTCAAACAATATTTCGTATACTAAAATACGAATAAAGGTTTATTTGTATGGATAAATTGAGTTCTGTTATAAATATTTTAACTACTTGGGCAGGAAGCTGAAATAAGCATAAAATATATTAAGCCTAAAAAAATATATAATTTGCGTGGTACTTTTTCGGGACCGAAGAATGTAATCTTATTTGTAAGGAAAACTTATGAAGAGGGTTTCACTGTATACTATTTAAAAGCAGTGAGACCTATAAAAATAGGAAGTAAGAGGTTTCAGGTGCACTACTGAGACTGCAGTTACCTGGAATCACATTTCTGGCAGTTGATCGGCGGGCGGTTGTTGAGCAGTCTGTCGTGGACGGTAATTTTGTGAGCGATCTGCAAGTGATTCTTCAGCTGTGTCAGGTCCCGGATGTAGCCATTGCACACCTCACACACCACAAACTTGAAACAGAATGCAGTTTGTTAGCACTCTCGGTGGGCACATTTTTGGATTCATGTCAAAAATATAAGGAGTTGAAAAACAATGGTTCTGATAAAATACCACTTATCAAGGCGGTTTTTACCATAAAATCCCATTTGTCATAAAAAAATAGTGTCTCCTCAATCCTTTACACGTTGGGGTACATTCATTAATGAAAATTAATCCCTTTAAAAAAATTAAGAAAGCCCAGAAAACATGGTTAAATGACAGATAACAAACTTAAAGAAAGACGTTTACTTTGACACAAACCAGATGATATTCTCATCCCCCAGTTAAGATAGTTAAAGAATACTACCGAGGAGACAGATTCTTTTTAGGTACCATCGCATTAATATAACTACCAGGCAAGAAATAGAGGAAGACTTGGCATGACCAGGTAAACCAGGTGAGCTTGTATGAGAAGATGTATGAATGTGGGTGATATGAGTGTGGTGCTCTATCTCTATCTATGTAAGTTAGTCACTGGGTATGTAGTGGAACCCGGGAAATACGGGTTTTTTATCGTCGCAAAAAAAACAACAAAGGGCCGCAGACAAAACCTCCAGATTAAAAGATACTTTGTTCCAAATACAGCATAATGAAGAAAAAATGCGACAATTATCAGTATGTACTGCAAAATAAAGCTTTAAGAATAATATTCAGAAAATATATATATATACTCGGATCAGTGCAATTCTGAAAGATCTGAATATGATTACCTTTAAGCAGTCAATATATTTCAATGTTATGGTATTTATTTTTAAAATCCTCACTAAGAAAATATTGGCCGAATTTATAAGAAAAATTTATGCAAATCAACATGAGCACGAACATCATACAAGAGGAAAAGATAGACTGAGACTGCCATTCAGGAAGAAGGCTAAATCTCAGAAATCGATGATGTACAGTGCGATGAAGATATTTAATGAAATGCTAGAAGATATAAGAAAAGAGGAGAAACTGCATAGATTTAAAATGAAACTAAGTAAATATGTGCAAGATAAGTTGTAGTAAAATTAAACATTTTGATTGTGTTTATATTAGAGCATATATGAATATACTTATGTATGCACTTCATTAAGAATAAATAACCATAGTCTTTAAACATTTCCATATAGAAATAGCTTAAATAATGGACAGTCATTATGTCCATAGCGGCGACGCGTGCAAAAATGCAGACGCATTAAAAATTTCAGTCCCGTGAGTTGCGAATTAACTAAGTATTACTGAATCTCCATATTCACCGACACACCCTGCTTTCCAAACTGCAATGCGAGCTATTATATACAAATACATCCCATGCCAACAATAACACAATGCATCTGCGACCTGATGATAGATCTGGCAATGAGATCCGAAACGTCGGCTAGGAAGATAGGGGACTCCGGCAGAATAGTGCACGGGAGATCTGAAAACTTGAGTTAGAGTGAAAGACATTCCCAATTCATGAATTGTTAACACTGTCAAGATGGGTCCGGGCTGCGGCAGTGCCGCTTTCACGTTTCTGTTATTTTGTTTATATCCTTCCTTCGAACACATGTGAAATGAAGATTAAGAAGGGGATATTTGCAGCGATGCAAAATTGAAAAAACAAAAGTAAAAAATGCAGCTGAAGTGCGCCTATTGGAACTTTATTGTTTTAAAAGGAAGTTCACAAATATAGTCTTGATGAAAATTAATATTCACAAAATTTCACATCGCTGTAGAGATAAAGGTAGAATAGAAAACTTCACTGCACCGTGTATGTTGGAACATGAAGCGGTACGATACCTGAGATTGTTTGGGTCTCGGAGTGTCCATGTGGACTGATGACTTTCTCTTAGCCAAGCCTGTCGGGGAACTCAGGTCCAGCACTGTTTGCATCATTTTCTCAGGTCTATAAAGCGGGATCTCGGTGACATCTGGTCTGAGGTCGGGAGTGGACACATGGGTTACGCCGAGCTCTGAAATGGAGTGCGCAGCCGGGAGGATACGGCTCAAAGGCGGGGCCGGCTGACAGGGGGTCTCGGGTAATATAGTGGAGCTGATAGGACGCAAGGGCGATGGAATGGAATTGTCGGTCTGCTTGCGAGCCTTCTTGTAGCTAGTCTTGAGCTCGCCTGATACGAGGACCACACTCTGAAATGAAAAGGTTATCCGCACATATATTCTAGTAATTTCTACAATATTTAGTGTGTAATTGAAAACATTGACAATGTCATTAAATCGTGTGAAATTTTCAGAGAAATCTAAAATTCCTAATTGTATAAATGGAGAAATATCATAAATATGGATTTACCTTGGGGATTTTAGCTGGCAGCACCCAATCAGCATCCGGGGCTAGGTGGCCACCGGAGTGGAATGTCTGTTCGCAACGAACCACGTGGGCAGCCAACCTGCGCTGGGTGGAGCACGAGAAGGAGCAGAATGAACAGGCTAGCGGGGGAGGTAAACACGTCAGACGAGCGACGACCCCGTGCGTTCCTTGACAGTGTTGAAGCATTTGCAGCACCTTCCGGCAGCTGAAGGTGCAAAAGTTGCAGCGCAGCAGACCTTTCTGCATGTGCGGATGTTCCATATGGTGTTCCAAGACTAGCGACGACTCAGTTTGGAACCCGCACAGTAAACATCTCTTCTGATTAAATTTGACAACTGAGTTGACAAGCTCATATGTCTTTATGTTTTTCTGAAGTGACGTGAGCTCGACGGAATCTGCACTCTGTCTCCTCTTTCTCTTGTGTCTGCTCAGGCTGGAGAGCTCGAGTTGTAGCAGGTCTCGGCAGACTACCTCATGGACCAAGTTCAGTCCGATTCCGATGAAAAAGATTCCCAAGGGACTGTCGAAGTAGGGGGCTCCAGTCCCGTCTGTAAGATGATCGGTCGGAAGGTGGTCTCTAGGAAACATCTTGCAGTTGACATCTTTGGGAATGCTTTCAATAGGAGCAGCAATGTCTGAAAAAAGTACAAATTATATCCATAAATAAAATGATTACAATAGAACTCGCCAGTGCAGTAAAATCATTTTAATAAATACACATGTCCTCGCACCGGGGGTTCTATTACTATTTTCAGTTGTCACCATGATTCATTTTTATTTTGTTTTTTGTGAGGTTTTGCAGCCAAGATAATGTCTTCTTAGTTGGTGAAATTTCTCTCGACGTATCCATGCGTCTAATTGTACCAGACGTATTCTCTAATGAATAGAATAGTGAAATCCTTTTAAAATATTTGAATCGTTTGGTTCCACTTCTGTCTTCGTATGTACGTTCTTCACTTTCGTCTAAATGTATGAAATCTTCAATGTTAATATTCTCTAAATGTAGTTCTATAGACTGGAGCATTGGTGACATCCAACACTTCAAGGCCACAATATTCCTCAAAGTGCTTATTGTCAGTGACTACAAAGTAGATTTGTACAATTTTTCATCTTCAAACCAGTAATTGCTGAGTGAATTAAGGCCATGGCCCTGTCGACCCTGACCATATCAGCGGTGGATAAACTGAAGAAAATATGGTAAGATAAACATCATCGAGATTAAGACTGTCAGAATACGAGTTTTCCCAATCTTCCTGAAGATACATGCATTAGAGATGTGGTGCTGGCTGCGTATGTTGTGAATCCCACGGACAGCTCACAAAACAAAAAGGTCAATTTTAAAGGAAATAAATGTTGAGCAACATATATCTTTCACAATACAACTGCGCGCAACTGCAACTACTGCACATAAATACCTTGGACATGTCAGATAGTTTTGGCTTTGGTGTTATAATTATTATAGTGGCTACGACTGCTTGTTAAGAGCATAGCGAAGGAAAAGTTTCAAATTATAAACTGCATTAAACTTTGTCACAGGACTCCTAGAGTCGGTGTATAACTGGTAAAGGAGATTTACCATTGCACTCCCGTAGCTCCCGGAGCACGTCGGGCAGGTGAAGAGGCGGTCGGCGCTCGTAGAGGTAGGGCAGCACAAAGGAGGGCTCCTCCAGCACGAACATGTCATCAGTCAGGGAGTGCAGCATCACTGGACCGGCTGAGTGATGGTTAAAAAATAAGAAATGCTATTTTAACTTTTTATATGCCTGCATGATGAGCATCATTGAAGATTCTGTCTTTCTTAAATATCCGCGGAGGTTCAAAGGAGGTATAAAGTCATACCGCCTTTGAACCTCTACTAACAATTCTGAGAATGCAGTTTATTGAGGGTAAAAAAATGGATTTTGATTTAAAAAAGAAATTCTCATTCAAATGAAAGCTTCATGGCTAATAGTTCAAAAATGAAATGTCCTTGTAAAGGTTTTGGGTCAATTGTGCAAAAAATACACAATTTCATTATCTGATATTAATTTTTAAAAATTCTCATTTAAAATTTTAAAAGGCAATTTTTAATCCTGATTCTAAAAATAGTAGCAAAATTGAGATTTTTTGGATTTACACCAAATTTTTATCTTGTTAGCAGAAATTGAAATTTATTATGAATGGGATCCCACGATTATTAATCCATTCATATCTTGTGAATTAATTATTTTGGATCTTAATGGAATAGTTATTTTTAGAAGCTCACAAAACTCACCTTTAACGCGGGTGAGCTTGCCCAAGTCAAGTGTAGGCTCCTTCGTGGCAGTTCTTCTGGTCTGTAAATTGAGCGCTTCCTCTCCAGTGGAAACATTTTCAAGGCTGGGTATTTTGGCATCATCATACTGGGGAATTGTGACTGGATTCTGAAACACCTTATGTGGATGTCAAGGGTACGCCTCAGTTAAATATTTCACCCTGATCAGAATGAAAAATGTGATACCGATTGGAAGAAGATTATATTGGGAAGAAATTCAGGATTAAAAAATAATTGAATATCTTTCCCAGTGCTACGTCGATCTTATTGCTTGTGTGCAATAAACCTGAATTAATATATTTTTTTTATGAAGTGCAGTTGGATTCACAAGGTGAAGATGCAAATATTTTTTAAAAAAAAAATAAAAAATTAAGTATAAAAAAAGACTTGTACTCTGTTATCTTAGTGCTGAAATGATTTATTTTGCAATTTCATCTACACGTAAATTAATGTATATATTGTAGAGAGCTATGTAATATTATAAAGAGCGGTTTGATGAATGCATGTTCTTGAATTCGCCTTTGTTTGTAATATCTGGTGTTCTACCAACCTGTTGTTCTAAGTCCTTGCAGTGATTGTCGTTGATTGCATTCTTCGGTAGCTCTTCCGGGGCGCACTGCAGACCCAAAGGGGCTGGCATGGCACAAAACTGGAAGCAGAGATACGAAAGTCAGGTCGTCTGATACTCGTGTTCATTGAAATAATTGTCTGATTTATTGAGAAATATGACTTTTCTAATAAGATTCACATTACCGTATCTTATGGATATCTATAATAGGTCAGTTCAGCCATTTTGTTTAACAAGGCCATACAAGAAGGTGAAGGTGATGGAATACTTACAGCAATGTTTAATTAGTGTTTTGGAAAATAAACATAATTTATGAAGACTTTATTAATATGTGACATGTTTGTCATAGTGCGGGATTTGCAGAAATCAATTTTTCACACTTCAATTATTCAATGTTTTTAAGAATATAACTCATGTTCAATAGAAACCTAATATAAAATAAATAGGTAGTTATCGGTCTAGCCGATGTGTCTAACCGAGTGATCGATGTCGGGGGATTCGATCCTCATCTCGGGAGACCGCCAGTAATATTATTTACAACACATGAGTTTGAAAAATACTTGGAATATAATACTTTGATTGGCGCAATTACTACCCGAGGTAAGACATTCAGTAGTAAAGTAAGATGACGAGAGCAAAGTAAAGCGTTTGGCAAACCGGAAGAATTTTTGAAACGTTTTTAACTTTAGCACTTATGAGAATAAATCGGTAAAAAATACCACATTCTCGACACAGCGATAACAGTATAATAAAGATTTTGATATAATGCTCAAATTATCAGTTAACTTTCAATCACCTTCAATATTCTATTAACCGGGGTCAAGTGAAATTCATTTGATTTAAGATGATCGTTAGATTTACCTGTTGATGCGCAACTCCAAAAATATTGAAACAATTTATATCTTATCTATGATTTCGACTGACAAACGGCAGCCCGCGCTAAAAAGATCACAGACAAAGACTAGACAGCGGGCAGAGACAACGATCATAACAACGATACTGCCAGGTCGGTACTAGCCATAGATAAGGTACTAGTAGGTTTTTTATTTTGTAGCATAAAATAATACATATGAAAATAAAGGTAATTACTTTACTAGACGTCTGTTCTAAAGTAATTACCTGTACAGTTTTTAAAAGTTGTAATCCAGGGTACAATTAGAAGTTATTTCAAAAAAAGTCATAAGTTGTGACGCAAGCGCACCAAATTCAATGTTATTAATTACGTAATAATATCGCGTACGTGTCAGGGCCATTTTGTCTTCATCAGCCGAGGTAATTCAGATGGCGAAGACCGTAAATTTTGACAAAAAGTAGACTAGTTTAAAGTAAAATAGACATTTCCTAGAAGGCATTGTTCTGAAAATTTATCTCGTCTACGGATGAAATTGATCGTGGGAGTAGATCGCCGAACCACAACCACCCATAACGTCGATAGATCACATTCTGAAGTGGCATAAGTAATCGATCACCAGCCCGGGTAGCAGGGAATAAGTATTAAACAAAAATAATAAAAGAGATAGCTCATTCGAGGGTGGAATACAATCCCACTACCCAAACACCCATCAATTCCCAAATGGACAATTACCGGCCGCCAGCTGTTGTCACTGAAGTCGGTCGACGCGAAGCTCCACCCTCAGGTGGCCTTGGGAGCGGCTATGCGCGGAACCGCTTCATGGCAGAAGAACCTCAATCCCGAGAGCCCGTGGCGCCCGGGCCAAAAATTTTATATTGAGAAATATGAGGCGATCGCCCGTGAAGGGATTTACAATGTGATATATGTGTTTTTATCTGTGCGATGTAACTTTGTAATTTTGTATCTTTAAACGTAAATATATGAAAAATAAACATGATGGAACTAATATCTTGGGCTTGAAACTTCCAATGTCTAATTGAGACTCCCAGCGTATTTTAAATTTCTTTCTTTATACTCTGTTTTTAAATTCTTTTAGCCGTACACTTAATTTTCTCATTAGTTTCATCTTGTTGCATTGTAGTTTCTATCTTGGGATGTTACGGACGGCAGTGGTGCTCTGATGACTGGTCAGTTTGTTATTAATTTTGTTTTCCTTTTTTCGGAAGCGCGTTCTTTTCCTCTATCAGCTACCCGACCAAAGATACAGATTCATTTATTTATTTTTCTTCTACTATGTCTAAACTGTTATGAATTTATGCCTCTCTGTTGTACTATACATTTTACTAATTGCGCATGTACTATTATATCTTTGTAAATTTTGTTAACTTTCAATTAATAAAGGATCACCATGTCTTTAGTGCTTGATGTGTAAAGTAATCTGTAAATATATTCAAGCTCGTCCTCGAGGACGGTCAATCCGCTCTACCCGAGATCTTCCTACCCTTCCGTCCGTCGCCTCTTGAACTGGCACATTTTTTGGGTAGCGTTCTCTGGCGAATTTGTCAGGTTCTCGATCTCTCGAGATATTCCGAGCGTAGCGCTTTCCATTGTTCTTTGGGTAACTTTTAAATTGTGTATGACATTGACAGCTAGAGTGAGTGTCCACGTCTCGGCTTTGTGTGTAATTAGATACTGGGAACTCACACTGGTAGTTGTCTTTAGAAATTGTGGTATTTTTGCTTTGAATTATGGGCCTTATTCAAAATACGTTATATTTAGACTATTAATATTATACTTCGGTCACTTCAAGTTAAAGTAAGTACCTACATTAATAATTAAAATGTATTTTGAAGAAGAATAATGTCATAATGTTAAATAACTTTGGGACGTGTGTAGGATGATAAAGATACGCTCGGTAACACCTGCCAGGACGGTAAGTGAGGTCCTCTGCCTCTGCGAAGGACATGTTGGGACATATGTAGGAAGATGGAGATACGCACGGGAACACCTGCAAGGATGGAAAGAGAGGTCCCCCGCTTATGCACAGGACATGATGCGGGCGTGGAAAGGCACTGCTATATGTGTTTTTCTGCAATAAGTAAAGTAACGTTCTTTCTGTTTCAATAGAAAAATTTGGAAATGTTCTGTAAGATAAGAAAGTGTTTCTTTTCCAGGAATAACAAAAGAGAATGTGTTTTTTCATCCTAAATGTGTTTTATTTTAATAAGAGCTTAATTAATTAATTATAGCGTCATGATTTAAAATTCAACAAATTATTTTTCATCATCCTTCTCAAAATTATTGACTCAATGGGTCTTTATTGAAAAAGACTGATGTCGATGGTGACGTTAAATAACGCAATAATTGTTGTATTTATGAGTAAGACTGACTTCTACGGTCGGTTATCGAAGAAGGTAATTTGATTTCTTCGGGTCGTTCGGGATGAGAAATTCACTCGCTGAGGAATGTTAACAATTTTGTGCCATTGTTTTCAGATAACTGCAGTGCGGTGACGGTCCGCGGGTGACATCTGCCGATCTACCTGAACCGCCATTATGAACGACCCCCGTTTAGCCCCGTGAGCAGTTTAGAGGGTTTTTTATCAGAATTTTTTACCCTTCCAATTCATGTATTAATATAAAACACATATGATGTTTATTACAATAAGTTAGTTAGTAAAAGTGTCAAAGCGATTAGCGCTGATGCACTTGTAGAAGTAGATTTGGCGGTCTAGCCGCATGTAGAGTACTCAGAGTATCGTAGACTTTAAGGAATTGGAAAAAAAAAAAAAAAGCCGTGAGCAGAAATATTCAACATCTATAACCATCTATAGGCGCGTGTCCGAGAATTTATCCATTTACGATCTTTTGCGGTCTTTTCTTGTGAATTATATCACTCGCGGCAAAACGAGTTATTCCAAGAATAATGTTTAGCGATTTAATATTGATCTATGTAATATGTATATCTATGCAAGTCATAGTGTACTATCGCAAACCCGGATAAGAATTTTGTCGTGTGGAATTTTAAAAAGACTAATTTCTTGGTGAACACCGCCTAATATCCAACCACCAGGTACATTTGAAACTACTTCTCCACCGCCTATCTGCTCCTGAAGACCTCGCCTTCAACGATAAGTCGTCACCTCCGCCTTCCATCAGCTTCCAGAAGGATCCAGGAACATCGCCCCTGCCCACCTGACGACTCACTGCTGCGCGTGTCATTAGATACGCCGTCACCACATTCTTCGTTTAACATCAAGATACCGTGCGCCCACCAGTGTTCCGCATTCTCATAAGCCTTCAACTCTTCAGAAATTATAGTCTGTATATTCCGTCCTCCCGTAGCAATAACTATATAAATTTATCTTTGATGTATTCTCCATATTCTTGATTTTGTAAATTTATTGAAATTTCACTTCTCCGCAAGATTTTATGATTTAAAAAAATATTCTTAAACCGGAGCACTCTACAACGAGGAAGTTCTGATCAAACTTCCTCACATAATAAAATCATACCTGACTAGTTCTAAATTACATTAACATCTCCTTTCATTACTTCTTGAAATGACAGGTTATTATTTATAAAAATATAAACATATAATTAGACTCGGTCAAGTATGATTTCCATTCCGTGTTCCCATAGTTTTTATGAGAAAAATTAATCTTGTATAAGACCTCCCTTAGGGAAAGTTGTAAAATAAATTCTTAATCTGTAAAAAATACATTGGAATCTGCCAAGTGAGATGTGACGGCCTCGATACTGCGCACGCAAAAATACCAAGGCTTTCCATCATATATTTATATAGCAATAGGTGATGTTCAAATGTAAATTTTCCAATGTTGTTCAAATTTTGCCATCACTTTATGTTGTACTTTGTCTGTTCATATGTTGTGCTACTAAATATATGTCATTCCGCACTAAATGTACATCGACCTTTTATTTCGATACCCTGACCATAAGCATACATTGAGTTGAACCTCGAGCATAGCCTGAGACAGAAGAGAAGTGTTCCATCCGCAGAGCTAGCAACATCCATCAACTACCAAGGTTTGTGGTATAAAAATTATAATTAGCAAATCTTAACTGCCAGTAAATGTGAAGAAAGCAACTGGTCTAGTCTTACTACCTTTCGTAGGTTAAGCGCAGGATATGTAGTATCTAAATTTAATAACTGATCATTTCATGTATTTATTTTGTTTTGTATTTATAACTTTTTAATGCTAAGTGATATACGATGTAATTACATTTTTTAATTAATGTTTTATAAAGTGTTGTATAGTAGATGTAAAAACTTTTTTACAACTAAATAAAAAATATACGTACATGTGTACATACAGAACCCCGCTAATACGTCGAGTTAGGGATCAGACCTTCGCCGTAAGGTGAAAATCGCCTTGAAATCCCCACTTTTTTTTAATTACAAAAATACATTTTTTTTCGTGAAAGTGTTAATAATATATGAGACTAATTTTGTTCAATATTAGTATACTTTATAAACAGTACTTATTTAGGGGCCTTTTTTCCATGCTGTTTTGGTAGCGACGCCGCTGCTTGGTAGGCATTTCTTTTATTGATATTTCATTATATATAAAAGTTTCACTTTGAATAGACAAGGGTATATTTAGATCGATAATTCGACATCAATTAATATTATAAAATGACTCTTGGCTCACATAGATTGATAAACCATACTGTATTTTCTAAAATATTTTTGTATTAATAATCAAAAATAAAGAATTAAAATTATTGAATTATTTTACTTAATAAAATGGAGATAGGAAACAAATATCCATTTTTATATTTCTAGCAATCTTAGATTTAAATTTAATGGAGTATTATATTATTAAATTGTTCGAAGGCCGTTTGAAGTGGCTCCTGATTTGTGTGATTTTATTGTTGTATTCAAGTGGAGCGGTGATGAACTGAGTTATTTTTACTGTGATTGTTAGATTTGTATTAAACGTAATGATGGTCGGTAACTAATTCAGCGAGCACGAGCTATGGTACAGAAGTTGAACCTCCAATAGTAATTAAATTTCAGTTACCAATTATCGTAAGAATGGAATACCAATAACACAATCGCAGACACAAGCTCATCGCTGATATAGTTTTGAGTATTAAAACAGTAAACATTAATAGTTTTACAAAAAATAAAAACAAACCCTTGAAATAATCTAATAATACTAGGTCTGATGGCATTAAAAATAAGAAATACAATAAAATAAAATACCGATAGCGGAATTGATCGAATTCAGGAACCATTCTGACTATCAGATCAGAGTTCACGCTGCACCTTTCAGCACTTCACGTTGAGTGTTGACTATTGATATAGCTGAAACATTTAAAAAATTAGTTTTCTTTCAACTTTATTACATACATGTCACATTACAATTTTGATTTTTTACCAAACTACAGAACAGTTTTACGGCAAGCATTGCCCTTCACATAGTAATTAACATAGTATATTAAAGTTAAAGTACAAAAAAACATTAAAAATAAAGAAATTAACTAAATAACATAGTAAAAGTAAATAAAAACTTTATAAACAGAAGAAATGCATAATTATATAACAATGTATTCTATCAGTTAAAATTTTAGGGTGGTTACTGGTCACCGGTCACCGGTCACTTTATTTTTCAGCGATATTATGCAGTCACACATAAACAAGAGATTTATTTATTTATTAGAAATAATACATATTATATAAGTATTTTGATGGCATTGGTCACAGAAAATAAAATGATGACAAATAACTTAGGATATAATATATTTTACGATTAAATTAGTAGGAATACAATTAAGTAAGTCATATTTGATACAAAAATTAAATCATAAGATAAACTAACTAGGTTAAAAATAAGGTCTATTTAAGAATTCTTTGTTCGGATTAATTGATAGATATTGCCAATTTTACTTTTTTAAGTCTTGTCATTGGTTGGTCTAACAATCTTACCTTATATTTATTGGTAACTATATAATACAAATGTAAAAAATATGTTTTGACTGTACCCGTCTCGCTAGAGAAATTCTGTGCTGAGATCTATTTTCATTTTCACCACATAATTTCTATCCTCACTGCATCACATTTGTCGTGGTTATTGATATTGGTATTGGTATTGGGTTGGGTTGGGTTGGGTTGGGTTGGGCTGGGCTGGGCTGGGCTGGGCTGGGCTGGGCTGGGCTGGGCTGGGCTGGGCTGGGCTGGGTTGGGTTAGGTTGGGTTTTTTTTTTTTTAAATTTTAGTTCCCTTTATTTTTCTTTCCTTGCTTTTTGTTTACAAGGATTGGTTAACAAATATAAATACAAAATTTTAGCTTAAAGAGATATCGTAGACATAGTAATAAGCAAAGTAAAATAATGAATAGAGATAATTATAAACATAAAAAAAAATATTGCAAAAACATTAAAGATAATAAAATACATTATTAGAAAATATTTATAAGTGTAGTAAGAATAAAAATAAAAGTGTTAAATATTAACAAAATAAAATTCAAAATGTTTTTCACTTTTGCTTTCTGTTTAAATTGATTTCTTTAATTGTCTGAACTATTTTTTTCATATACAGCATAAACTTGGGTGTTATATATTTATGGTTTATCAGTTTTGATATTTCGTCCAAGTTTATATTGTATCTGCGACATACTGCATCCATTTGATGTCTTTCGTAGCTGAAGAACGGGCATTCCTTCAGTAGGTGTGTTATATTCTGAGTGCTTGTATCATCGCATGGGCAGGTATCGCCATCGACCAGCTTGAAACGATGCAGGTAGCTGTTAAAGCATCCATGTCCTGTCATTGCTTGCGTTAGTTCATAGTTAGTTTCATTGATTTTATGGAACGATATAGCACTTTTAACATCAGGAAAAAATAGTTTTGTAGTGCTTCCTGTATATGAAATATATTGTTTGTTCCATTCTCCTATCATTCTTTCTTTGACTCTCTTTTTGGCGAAGCTTAGCGGGAAAAGGTCATAATAGGGCTTCGTCTTCTTCAGGGTAGCCTCTTTAGCTTTGCTATCTGCAAGCTCGTTTCCAGGGATGCCTATATGTGCTTTAATCCATCCTATTTGTACGTGTTGTTGTCTATGTAGCAGTTCTGTTAGCTTTTCTCTAATTTCAAACACAATTGGGTTTACAGCTTTAGTGTCTTGGATTGCTGCTAGACAAGATTGGCAATCGGTCAGAATAGAAATATTTTTCCAGCGGCTAGGCGGTTTACACATAACATACATTATTGCTTCTTTAATTGCGAATAGTTCCGCTTGAAAAACAGAGCAATAGTTTTCTAGCTTATATTTTCGTCCTGGCAGCTCTCTGTCTTCTTCAAAAGGAACGAAGGCAGCTCCCACTTTCCCTTCTAATAAGCTACCATCCGTGTATATCTTGACTTCAGAATCCAGATTTGCAGGTAGATTTTCTCCAAGTATTTTGCAGTGGACTGTTATTCTATCAGCTGGGTGTGGTAGTTAAAAATATTTTTTTGATCCTTGATATTTCCTATCTTTCGGTAGGTCCATTAAATATTTCTCCTTTTTGACACGATATAGTTCAGCTATTTCTTTAATTTTTAAATTCAAAGGAATTAACCCGCACAGAACTTGCGCTGATGTTAACGATATCGTCCGATACCCTTTACAACATCGTATGGCTATTTGCCTCTGTACTGCATTTAGTTTTTTAATGTTGTATTTCTACCTGCAGCTTCTGCCCAAACTGGTGCTGCGTATGTAATTAGAGGTTCAATTGCTCACCATGGGAGATGCTCCCCATGTAGGTTTTACTGCCTGTATAATTTTGTTGGTAATTTTTGATGCTTTTTTACACGTTTCATCTACGTGTTTGGACCAATTTATATTTTTATCAATTATTACTCCCAGTAGTTTGAAGTCATCGACAAATTTCAATATGTTCTGTCTCATTTTGATAGTTGGTGGTGGATCTTTTCTTCTCGTGATGTACATTACTTTTGTTTTTTCTTTAGAGAAGTGCAATTTCGCTTTAGATTCCCATTCCGTTATAACACTTATGGCGTTATTCGATTTCTCTTCTAATTCATGAGAATTATCGCTTGTTATGATAAGAAACAAGTCATCTGCAAATGCTCGAATTTCTACCCCTTCACCGAAATGTATTTGCGAGAGGTCATCTATGATTATATTCCAAAAACTTGGGCAGCATGCAGACCCCTGAATGCAATCTTTATTTGTCTCCTTAGTTTTTGTGCAATCGAAGTACGTGAGGGTGACTCGTCTTTTATTCAAGTAGCTCATTACCATGCAATAAAGATTTCGTGGGTATTTTTTCTTCTTTAATTGTGATAATAGAAAAGGCCACCAGGCATTGTCAAATGCACCTTTTATATCAAGAGATATAGCGATGGTTAGTTTTTTGTTCCTATAAGCTCGTTTGATAGTCTCGAGTGAAGCCATTAGAGCATCCTCTGTAGATTTTTGAGGTGTGAACCCAAACTGATTTTCGCTAAGTTGCTTATTTCTGTGTAGGTGCCAGTTAATTCTGTTGATTATAAGTTTTTCAAGCACCTTCCCAAAAACTAAGATCAGTCCAATTGGTCTATAGGAGCTAACGTCTCTTAAGTCATCCTTGCCTGGTTTGGGTATGACTATCACACTAGCTTTTTCCAGCACACAGGAAAATATTGCAGCCGTAGACAAGCATTAAAGAGTTCAAATATTATTTTTGGGCTGCTGTTATATACATGCAAGCATATATCAGCTGTAAAGTTATCTTCCCCGGGAGCCTTTGTAGGAGATATACTTTTAATAGTTTCTTCAACTTCCACATTAGTGAATGGCGGATCGCTATTTGTGCAAGGTAGAGTTTTCGCGGTTTTCCTTATTTCTGCTTGTTCAAAATTGTCCGTTTCTTCATTATCATCGGGAAAAAACCTCTCGACTAGTCTTTGTGTTGTACTTTCTGCCGAATCAAGATATTCATCCCCATCTTCTAACGTTGCCAATGGTACTCGTTTTCGCTACTTGACCAAGACTATGTATCGTTCCCCAGGCACTTTCTTTACTTTGCGACTCACAAAATATTTTCCAAGAAGATGTTTTCGCATTATTTATCGCTATTTTGTATTCGAATTTCACCTTAAGATATCCTGGTAGTGTCGTTTCTTTTCTGAGTTTATTCGAATTTTGAAGCTTGTGTTTAGCCTGTCTGGTTTTTTTCTTTAGCTCACTCAATTCCTGAGTCCACCATGGACAGGTTTTTCTTGAGAGAGTTCTTATTAGAGGGATGCTCTCTTTACATGCTTTATCAATATAAATATTAAGAGAAAAGATGTTTTCTTCCAAGTTTGTCGAGTTATTTACAT
This sequence comes from Eubasilissa splendida, assembly GCA_031772225.1. Taxonomy (NCBI): domain Eukaryota; kingdom Metazoa; phylum Arthropoda; class Insecta; order Trichoptera; family Phryganeidae; genus Eubasilissa; species Eubasilissa splendida. The sequence continues at coordinate 38,879 of CM062861.1, forward strand.
TTTTGAAAAT